>JAJJWX010001786.1:0-19819 GCA_023529315.1 Papaver bracteatum | reverse complement strand
ATGCCAAACATGTCTCGCCATCGTCCCCTCATGCCGCGCCACCATGTCGACCTTTCCCATGCGGCTATCAAAGTGAAAGCGTGCAACAATAAACGGTTGCCATTCAATCCCAGAGCAAACTCGGCCCCTCACGACCTTTGTCCGAAAACCATAGATTGGTCACGCACCTAGCCAAAGCTAGCCACGCCTCTGCGCGCCATGCCAAACACGTCTCGCCATGGCCCCTCATGACGTGCCACCATGTTGGCCTTCCCCATGCGGCTACCAAAGTGAAGGCGTGCAACAATAAACGGTTTCCCTTCAATCCCGGAGCAAATGCTGGCCGTCTAAGGTCCCCTCACGACCTTTGGTCCAAAACCCTAGCTTGGTCACGCACCTAGCCAAAGCTATCCAAGCCGACCGCGCTATGCGAAACACGTCTTGCCATGGCCCCTCATGCCGCGCCACTATGCTGGCCTTCCCCATGCGGCTACCAAATTGAAGGCGTGAAACAATCAACGGTGGCCCTTCAATCCCAGGAGCAAATCCTGGCCGTCTAAGGTCCCCTCACGACCTTTGGCCCAAAACCCTAGATTGGTCACGCACCTAGCCAAAGCTAGCCACGCCGACCATGCCATGCCAAACACGTCTCTCCATGGCCCCTCATGCCGCACCACGCCGTTAGCCTTCCACATGCGGCTACCAAAGTGAAGGCGTGCAACATTCAACGGTTGCCCTTCAATCCCAGGAGGAAATCCTGGCCGTCTAAGGTCCCCTCATGACCTTTGGCCCAAAGCCCTAGCTTGGTCACGCACCTAGCCAAATCTAGCCATGCCGACCGCGCCATGCCAAACATGTCTCGCCATGACCCCTCATGCCACGCCATCATGCTGGCCTTCCCTATGCGGCTACCAAAGTGAAGGCGTGCAACAATCAACGGTTTCCCTTCAATCCCAGAGAAAATCCTTGCCGTCTAAGGTCCCCTCACGACCTTTGGCCAAAAACCCTAGCTTGGTCACGCACCTAGCCAAAGCTAGCCATACCGACCGTGCCATTCCAAACACGTCTCGCTATGGCCCTCATGTCGCGCCACCATGCTGTCCTTTCCCATGTGGCTACCAAAATGAATGCGTGCAACAATCAACGGTTGCCCTTAAAATCCCAGGAGAAAATCCTGGCCGTCTATGGTCCCCACACGACCTTTGGATAAAAACCCTAGCTTGGTCACACACCTAGCCCAAGCTAGTCAATCCATGCGCCCATGACTACCCCTTGGCCCCACATGCCAAGCCAAAACCGCACCTAGCCCAAGCTAGTCATGCCATGCGCCCATGGCTACCCCTTGTCCCCACATGCCAAGCCATCTGCGCCATACCAAACGCACTTTTCCTTGGACCTAGCCATGCTAGTCACGTCATGCCTAGCCAAGCGCCCTTGCTTTGGCCCTAGCCATGCCATACGACCATGGCAAGCCCTTGGCCCCACATTCCAAGCCATACCAAACCTAGTCAAGCGCCTTTCCAAACGCACTTTGCCTTGGCCGTAGCCATGCTAGTCACGTCATGCCAAGCCAAGCGCCCTCTCCTTGGTCCTAGCCATGCCATACGCCCATGGAGAACCCTTGGCTCCTCATGTAAAGTCTAAACACACCCTAGCCGTGCCATCCTGTTGGACCTCACTACGCGGCTACCAAAACGAAGGCGTTCAACGATCAACGGTTGCCCCTCCTCTCAAGATGCAACATCTCGACCGTCGAAGGTCACCAGTCTAGCAAGTTCCCCGAGCTCGACTTGCCAATCCACAACAACGTGTTACATATTTTCCAAAACATTCGAGATATCAACACAAACATGGGTATTCTCTTTGGGTATTGGTTTGGTGGTCTACAGCGTGCGGCGTACACTACGCCCCTCATAAGGAAGTGTCATAAGGGTGAGGCGCCTAGTAAATACGGGAGTTATGTGGGAAACGTTCATGGAACATAAATCCTTGAATTAACAACCTTATGGAACATCAATTCCATAACGTTAACAGTTTCATGAAAACCAATTTCATGCGTTAACCACTTTATGGAACATCAAGTCCATGCATACGGTTACCACCTCCTCCCATTTACTTCCCACTCTTTAATGAGATTAGGTACGTTTCTACCTCGACTTGTATAAATAGGTCTTACCTATTTCCCTTTGGACAACAAGTTCATTCGGACCAGACAACACTCAGAAATACTTACCTGCTAGCTCTCCTCGTGAGCTCTCCTACTTTTTTTGATAACAAGTCGTAGAAACCCAACTGCTCTTCCAGAATCAACTATTCTGGTCTCACCACTCACCTTTCTTCCCTCCCCAAAACCAACCCATTCTCCTCCTCTTTGTGACCGAAGCAAGTCTAGAACGACCATTTCTTGGTTTAGGCTGGACTTGTCTGATTGATCTCTGAATATCTAAGCACTCCCTTGGAGTACATTATATTTAGGTTTAAATTGTTTCTCACTTTCACACCCGCAATTACCAAAACCACCAAACCATTTTCACCTATAAACACCCCCGTAAGAAAAAGTGGTCTAGAAAATTAAAAAGCAACATTTGACTTTCCCAATTAGAAAAACCACCATTTTTTTGAAACATTTGTTTATAGAAACAAGCTTATTAAAAAGGAACGAGGGAGTATATTTTATATATTTTTTGAAAGTTAATATATTGAAGCAAAAGAGAATTATAGAAAATCTTTGTATAGAATGTTGTTGGTTCTATTATCTGGCTTTGAGATAATTGTGATACTGAGAACCTTCAACAAACTAATATCCTCTGAAGAAAGTGAATACAAAGCATTTGAATTAAAAGCTGGAATCATAGCTAAAGCATAGAATGAAAGATGGCATATAACTCCATTGTTGCTTGGGGAAATGATTTCTTGCTTGTTTTGCCAATATGAGGGTTGTTGTAGAAAATTAAGCAATTCGGTCGATTTGATGGATCATTTGAAGAATTTTAAATTACTAATGTCTTCATGATCGTGTTTGATAGAAATTGGTAATGAATTTGATTGACTAATCTAAATTCAACTTAATTTAATGAAATTGTGAGAACAAAAAAATGGATTTTAAATTTTTGGACATTTGTTGTGACGGATAGGAAAGATTTTCTCATCATATAGATGGCCTCCTTTGATTGGTCAATATTTTGGAAGGAATTGGATTCATAAGAATTAAAATTTACATAGAGTTCATTTATCCTATTTGGTTCAAGTTATTAGGTACATTCCCTAGGAATTGGATTACCCAGCCTCAAATCATTGAAACGAACATCGTAAGGGTAACGACTAAATGTAGTGACTCCGATAACCAGACAATCGTGAATTTCACCTCGTTGGTTTCCTCATAATTCTGTACTGCATTATTTGAATGCATTTGGATTTTTCATTCCTGTAGGTTGAACAATCATAACATCTTAGCTAGTTTTCCAAATAATTGTACTGTATTGTAATAGTGTTCAAGACGTGACCAGAAACTTCTCCCAACCATAATGTTGGTTAATGATAAACAATACATTGATACAATTGGATGGAAGATGAAAAATAAATACTCCTACTAATGAAGTTGCATGGTTATAAGCTGATATCACAGCGGTCCGGCCTAAATATATGCATTGATTTACTTCAATAATATAATTCATGGAGACGGGACCATCTTTGCAGGTAAACGCTTTCTCTTGATAGTTATACATACATACATACATGTAAATATTCGTCGGTGGCTAGTATCAAATCCATTCTTACAGAAACTAAGTTTGGATCTATGACATTGGCTCAAGAAGCATCACCAAGCGTGCTTACTCACAGGATCAATCAAATAAAGTCAAGTCACACTTTAATTCGCTCTCCAGCTGTTTTTCAATCGAACACTGATCAATTATGTTGTCTTCTACAAATATCTAGATACATAACAGAAACTCTGATAACACATTCCAACAAACACTTTTCTTAAGCTTCGATCTCCATTTGTTTTTCCTCTTTGCTATTGCATCAATCATATACCCAATTCAATCCCAATCTTGAAATCGAAGAAGCAGTAGCAGAAAAATTCCTATCATTATCTTGTTGATGAAGTAAAAGTAGGATTCCGGGATTTTCATTCTAGCCGTCATGGCAAAAACACTCCCCCAGCATGTCATCATCCAATCGAGCGATAACAATAGATACGCGCGCGCTTCGACAGTGAGAATCAATTATTACCTAATGCCTCCGGTTTGAGGGAGTATAGTTTCGGGGTCGAAGCAAGATTCGAGCTAGTCCCTACTACCACCGCTGCAACTGGATTCGTCCATATCCGGTGTTTGCAGAACAACAAGTACTGGTCAAATTCCGGTTATTGGGTCACTGCTACGTCAAACCTGAAGAGGATACGTCCAACAAAATTGCACGCTCTTTCAGCCTGTTTTCTTGAAACTCAATAACAACCACCATATCGCTAAGCTCCGGCATGCAAATACAGGCGAGTTCGTCCAGGCTGGCATAATGATACCACCGATAACAGTCGCCATTATGACGGTTGCTTGACTTTACGGCCCTAAACTACAACCAGACGGACAAGACTGATGTGTGCACCTTCATCGACTGGAGTCTGTCGTCATGTTGCCGACGTTATCGGATCAAGGTGACAATGGAAACCACTTGAGGGCCTACGCCGATGGGTTTATGGACTTCAAAGCAAAGCCGATAATTCCTCAATGTATGACTATGAGGTGTCTCCAACTCGTGACGGAGGCATACGCCTGGCTAGAATCCACTTTGGCACCTACTGGATGGATAAGGATCCTGTTTGTTTTGTACGGTTACAGAAGGTTGACCGAAGACCATGATGATAAAGACCATATTTTACCCGTCAAAGTTGATGGCAACCGCATCCTCATACGAAGTTTCAAGGACGGAATTTTTGCAACAGATACGATGCAAGCTACTGGAAGAAGGGTTATTCTAACAAGACCTGCCTCGCCACAATTTATAAGCATCTTGGAGGACCGTGCCACATGGAGATTGAGGAGCCTGTTTTGGCAAGGACGATCTCTAATGTCAGATATCAACTTACTAGGTAAGGATTTACAACGAGAGAACTCCTTGACCTATCACCCATTTCGATTCAAGAAACAGAACTCAGCATCCCAGACGTCAGAAATGAATCTTATGACGACAGTTACCAATACAACGAATTGGAGTACCAGTGTGTCTATCAAACAAGGTGTCAAGATGACTGGTACCTATGGTGTTCAAAGATAAACTCTGGTTCCTTTGAGATTTCCAGTGAGTCTACACAATCTGGGGATCGGGGAAAAAACGGAGACAGAAAGCATCGAAGTTGGGTGGAACTGTCACTGTACCACCGATGAGTAGAGTGAAGACGAGTCTAATGGCGACACGGTGTTCGTATGACATGCCTTCTCGTACACTCAGCGCGACGTTCTGATGAATGGGATTACGAGAGTTTCTACGAAGAACGATGGCCTTTTTAAGGAGAGAGTGGGTACAACTATAACTACGAGATGGTTGAGCTTTCTCTCTAGTTGTAGATCGAGCTCGCTTGGTCGATGGTAATGGGCTGATTCACTTACCTAATTGCAACCATGCATGCAATTCCTCAATTTGCACGTAACGACTTTAATTTACTTGTTTGGTTCTCTGTTGGTGTGTTTGTTTTTTTTCAGTTCGAAACCCAGAACATCAATTGATTCAATTCTCTTGTTTTGTTTGTTTGTAATTTTGGAAGTTGATGAAAAATATCTGTCATAAAGTAATCACTACCCGATTATAAAAGCAGACATGAGACCAAAGTGCATGTCAAGAGCCATCCCTAAACAGGGTATCAAGGCACACGCTTTTTTTTCGAGAAAATGGGTCAACTGTTACTAAAATATGGTTAAGATGAGTAAATATATTTATTGTTCAAACATAAATATGTAATGGACTACAAGTAACTAGTTGTCAGCCTAGCGACAAGCTAATGAGTAAATTGGACATCAAAAATTCTAGATACGATGCCCTTTTAATACGATCAATTTAGGATCGGATTGGGTCATTTTAGCCTTTCAAAAAGAAAAGAAAAAATCTTCACTCCCCCTTTTTAAGTCTGCAACTTTATCTTGAAACAAAAATTAGTTACCTTCTTTCTATATTATTTGTTACCTCTTTCTCCGCGCTCCTGGACCCATGCAAAAAAAAAAAATGTGAGGAGAAAAGAGAATATTGTTTTAGTGTTGTTTTTTATTGTACGTGTAGAAGGGTTGATATTATTTTGGGATATTTTGATTTTGGGTCCCAAAAAAGTGACCGGTGTACGTTTGGGTCCTACAAAGTTTCAAATTAGAGTTTGTTCTCAAGACTATAGTTGACCGGCCGTGTTGATAGTTACAAAAATCGGATTAAATATGTAAATGACCAAATTAATTTTTCGTTTCCATTTATTTACTAGCCCAACCATTGTATTTCCGTTAGACATGTTGCAAATCTTAAAAATTTAGATCTATGTACACCCAATTCTATCTCCCTAAACAAATGGAAATAACAAACTCTTGAACCTAAGCGGATCGTAATTCTGAGTTGACACGTAATTCTATCTTCCTTATTGCTTACCTCGGGGACATCAAGACCGGCTGGTGGACAATTAGATGTAGGTACCGTTGATGAAGAGATGGAGCTTCAAGAGCGGGGGTGTCAACTTCTTCGGGAAACAGAATATCGAACTCTTGAACTGCTCCATGACTTGTATATCATCAATTCTTGAACTACGGCAAATGGATGTGTACTTATGCTTGTTTCATTTGTCATTCATATTTATTTCACTATTAGTCGAAACAAATCCATCCAATTCAACTCTTCAATAACATTCTCTCCATGAAGAGGAGAATCGGAATCATCGGATTAGTAAAACATTTAGCTCAAGAAAAGGTGACATCCATAGTAACATAAAATTTATGAGTTTGAGGATGATAACACCTATAACCCTTTCCTGGAATGGATGATAACCAATAAAAACACATTTGATAGCACAAGGATCTAGCTTTGTATCGTAGATGTTTACAGAGATGTACAAAAACAACACAACCAATCACCCGTGGAGGAAGATTAAGATGAGAAGGTATTGTTATGGCAAGTAATTTGTCCAAAGGTGTCTAAAAATTTTAAAACACTTGTTGGTACTCGATTAAGAAGATATCTTTGCACTAGTAATGGCTTCTTCCCTTAATTTTTGTTCATATTTGACCCAATCAAGCATGCCCTCGTAATTTCAAGTAACTTGCGATTTTTCTTTTTCGCCACACCATTTTGTCAAGCGTATATGGGAAACTAGTTTCACAACAATTCCATGTTCTCCAAAAGTATCCTTGTAATACTTCATTAACATACTCACCACCATTATCGAACGAAGGACCTTTAAGTTAGCCAAAAATTGTGTGCGAATCATTTTATGAAATGCGCGAAAAACGTATGAGCCACATCACTTTTATTCTTCATTAAATAGAGCCAAGTCATATGCGAGTACAATCATCGATGAAGATAACAAACCACCGAAATCCAAAAGAACTAGTAATACGAGAAGGTCCCCATACATCATAATGAACCGATCAATGGGACGTATCTTCTCTTTGAAACTAACTGGGTAAGTAGTCGATGACTCTTTCGCAAGAATGCAAGTATCACATTTAAAGTCCGACAGTTTGCAAGACTTAAACAAATCGAAAACAAGTGCTCCAAATATCCAAAAAGAAGCATTTCCTAACGGCGGTGCCATAGTAAAGATCTGATTTTTAGATGCACAAGAAGACCTTTTAACTGAAAGAGATCTCCCTTCACAAACATCGCCGATGTAATATAAACCATCTCTCTTAGTACCTGCCCAATTATCTCCCGTTCAGTGATCCACGAAGAAGACGAAAGTGGGGTAGATTAGTACTAAAAATTTAACTGTCGAGTTACTTGTCAGCTAAGACAAGAGATTATTTTAAAGAGAAGGAACCAATAATGTGTGTTCTAAGGACAAAGAATGTGTTAAATCAACTCTCCTGAAGCTCCGTGACTGATATAATTTTCATTGGCGTTGGAAATAGTTGTATCGCAAGTAACAAAGATCTTTCAAAATAGAGGCATTGAACGTCATATGACCCGTACACGAATCGAGAATCCAACCATGATCTTTTCGAGAATCGTGTAAGTAAAGCGACTTCAACCCCTTACTTGATTCTTTGGAAGAGGTTAGGGTTCACAAAAGAATGAGATTCACCACCAATGAAGAATGAGTATCGGTTGTCGTAGTCATCATTGAAGTACATGTATCTACCCCCTTTGGTCGATCTTTATTTGTATTTATATAGGCGTCCCACCAATCGGGATAGCCAATTTTCTTGAAACATTTCTCCGGAAATGTGAATTGCTTCACGAGTAAACACAATGTCTAACGGAAGATATTGTCATGATTAAAGGCGAAATTATATAAAGTATGAATACAGGTCGCAAGCAGCTTACGAAAAACTTGGCAAGTTTTTTTTTTTTTTTAGTTTTTTTTTTAGCAAATGACTAAACAAAAGAGGTACAAATGAAACTAATTGTGTACACAACTGTTTATTGGGGGTGAAAAACAAACCGGCTAGATTCTACCTAAGCGACTAAAATTATCTGATGTCGAATAAGAGAACAAGTCCTATAACTCATAAAAACGGTAAGAGTTTAAATTCAAATCAAGTTTTCTCTCTTGCACAGAAATTAAGTTTGACAAATCAGCCAAATATATGGAAAACAAACTTAACGAGGGGTTTTGCTTATAATAAAAACAAAACTCAATTAGCTAAGATAAAAAATATTGAACAAAGATGATAATTGTTTGTACGAAACAAAAAACAACATTACAACTTACTTAGTCCAAGATAAATGGATTAACAAGATTAAGTAGGATTTAAAAAGGACAATCATAAACTCAACATAACAAGTTTATCATAAAATCGGTAGTACAACTTACTTGTTTCAATAAGTGTATAAAGAAAAACAAGAACCTTAAGCCAAATGGAAGAAGGATCAATCAAGTAATCTAAGCACTCACTATTACTAAGATGCACTCAACTCAACGATACCATGCTAAACTTAAGGTTCAACTTAAAAATAATTGTTATACTTCATTTCCAAAAATGGGAGGTATTTATAATCAACATTACAAGAATTAAATAATTACATTAATTAAATAATGGAGTAGGTAAATGAAGAAAACTAGGAAGTCCATGTTAGGTAAAGGTTGGTGGAGTAAGTGTAAAAACAAGGAAGTCCATGTTAGGTAAAGGTTGGTGGTGTAATTGGAGGAGTGATTGGTGGAATTGAAGAAGGTTGATTCAACATGCTTATAATCCGTATAGATGTGCACATCATTGAAAACAAAGAACATAGTTTTACGTTACCCCGTTTAGTTTAAGCATCAGAGTCTTTATATTCGGAGAGATCATGAGTAAGTATGCAATTGTGCGCAAGCTACCTCCAGTAAGCCATGTTTCCATCCTCAAACATTGAAGATCGTGCATAAGCAATGGAGGTGGCAGTTTAACAAGTTGGTAGCTCTCGACAGAACCTTGAGAAACAGCATAAAACTATCTTAAACAACGCTGGAGCTAAATCATACATGTATTGCCATAACTACTTAAATGGAAATTAAAACATACCTCAAGGAATCCAAGTGATATAACGAGTTTTTCCACTTTATTAACTGCCACAATAAGTTTCACCATACATATAGCATTCACTTCTTTTCCTCTATGGACAGTTGTTGGTAATTGTCATTATAGCTACAGGTGAAGATGGTGAGATTAGGAGCGGACAACATTATAACTTTCGGCCTAATTTGATGTCCCCAATAAGTAATATTGTCCGGATAACAATGAGTATAGAAAACTTCTTTAGACTGGAAGACTCAACCGTGAAATTCTCTTGATTAGCAGTTTGTATATCACAATTCATTATCTTCAGCGTTTCAAGAAGTGGACAGCTTGAAAGAGTCTTTTCGACAATTCTACATCAAACATTATGATTCCACCGAGACACATATATTCAAGGTGCGGTAAATTCATTGGTTTGGGGAGAATAATGACAACATATGTATCGCAAGACACTAATGTCAACTTTTTTTGTGATCTACAGTTTAGCAGTCTAGAGGAATCTCATATGAAAAATCAAGAGGTGCTTGATAAAGTTCTAGTAATACCTCTTGAACGCGTTCGTTTAACGGGCGACATCGATCCATCTAGAAACACTTGCACTTGTTGACCTTCACCGAAATAATACCATCTGCATACCAATTTAAACCCGTGAATGTTACAGTCATCTCGGAGCATGAATACTCTATCGATCGATTGTCATTCAACTTATCTACTGTGCAATCATCCATATCGAAATTAGAAAGGCAGAGATTTCCAAATATGAATCCATCTTTTTCATAAAGCACTAATTTGCACTGCATATCTAGTATCAACGAAAGACATGATCGATGAATTAGTTCATCAGGTAACTTGCTGATTCTATCACATCTTCTTTAATAGCTGGTAAATTTGTTGTTTCTACGCATTTCTGTAGTTTTGTTAAAGGATATTAGAGCATTGGTGTGGATCCTATATGTAAAGTATTTTTGACTCAAAATCAGATTTTAATCCATGCCATAACATCCATAGATAATTGTGACTAAGATGTTTGGTCCTCTTAGAGCATCTCCAATAGAGGGTGAATCTTTTTGTTTTTCATGACACGACGATTTTAGACCCCGATTAACATAACTCCTTCTCCCAAATTTTCCCTTTCCCTGCGCACATTGTGACAGCAGGTGATATGTTTAGCATGTGAAATCTATATATACATCATTTGGCAAGTATTACTTCCACTATAGCTATAAGATTAAGCTTTACCATGCATTTTAATGGAGGAGAGAAGTTTGTAAGGTCGGATTTCTATCGACTCCTAAAACCCAACCCATGTTTAGTGACAATGATACCAACACTACTATATCTATATAGGCACAAGGGTGAAGAAGACTAAATGTGAAGGTAAATGAAGCGAGAAAATAGGCTATTGTAGCATGCAGAAAAAAACAAATTACATATCTTTTCAGTATTAATATATGGAGGTTTTAATGTAGGTGAATGCTTTAAGCTATAAAGAGCCTCGACCCTTCGTGCCACCTTAAGGTCTCGTCTTTTAGAAATTAAACCTGTATGGTTCAATTATTTGAAGCATATAAAAACATTAAGCTAGAGGATATGATGATTTGGTAACAAAAAATTCTGATAATTACACCAAGAACAGGTCTTAGTTAGCGTTTAACAAAGTCTAGCAGACATTTAACCAATAAAACAAAAGTAAAGCAAAAAGAAGAAGAATTGTCTTTCTGTATTGTTTTCTACTGAGGTTGTTAAGAATGTCGTCACACATGCGTAAACCAACATAATTGCAGCTGATCTTCTTACCAAAAGTTTATCTTCTCATGCATATATTATTATTCTCTCATTCATATATTATTATTCTCTCATTCATTGTAATATTCTCATTCATTGAGAATTGTCCTATTTTGGGCATGTAACTATCCTTATAATGAAAACATCTTCACCCCGTTTAGGTGTGGAAGATATTCACCAAATTACTTTAACTTGGTATCGACCTTGATCCAAGCTACGCTTCCAATACCTTCAAAAAAAAACTCAAACATGTCAACAACAACTCAACTACGAAATATCCAGATTCATCATCTCTGTAACCCTAAAGTTATCGAAACTAATTATCCACTTGTGGAAGACACAAGTTCAAAAACCCATTCTCAAAGTGCCATGGCTTAATCGGCTTCATAGATGGTTCCAAACCCATTCCATCGAGAACATTACCCAATTCTGATGCTATAAACCCGACTATACAACATATGAAGAACAAGACTCGCTTCTAGTGGGTTGGCTGAACTCAACACTTACTCCGAATGTTTAGGTGTAATGTAAGAGATCTCTCCAAACCGCTAAAGAAGTATGGGACGCGTTGAGGTGCATAATATCCAAAGACGAAGTTTCACCAGATGAATCAAGAAGCACATCTTCACAACATGAGTAAAGGTAACAAAACCCTCCGAGTCTTTTTAAATGAGGCTAAGGATCTGTTTGCTCAACTTGCACATCAATTTACTACGGTCATCGATGACGAAAAGAAGCAATCCATTAGCAATGGATTGAACCCAGACATATGACTCAATTGTCACCACCTGACAACAATGGAGGATATGAGCATGGATCTATTTTACTCTCATCTACTCAACTTTGACATGAGAGTTGCGATCGGATGGATGAAATACTGTGACCACTTGCCAATGTTGTTGTTTCAATACCTCACAGCGATGAGGGGTGCACCAAGACTACAACCAACAAAATCGAAGGCCTTTCCAACAGCCCAACAATCGGTTCATGAACAACAACCAGTCTCCCTCACCAGGACAACACCAAAAAGCTAAAAAGTGTCGATATGCAAGAAGAAAGGCCATATGGGTGATGTATGCTGGTTCCTTCAAAACCATCTAGCAAACAATCTAGACCTCCCACGCCTTTGTTGCCTTTCACTGATAATTACCAAGGTAATCAATGGGGGTTACGGATTGATTGCTACACATCATCTCACTTGATTTGAGAAATCTATCGATTCCCCATGAGTATGATGGCACTGAAATGGTGCAAGTCATTAATGGTAATTCACTCTATAGCTAATGTTGGTAATATCGTCTTTACGTATAACTCACCGGTCTTTTTATCTGAACAATATCTATCATGTAATTCAGATCAAAACTAATCTGTATGGTCGATTAGTCAGTTACGTTAGAGACAATGATGTGATTTTGAGTTTCACAAATCTTATTTTCTTGTGAAGGACAAGCACACGGGAGTCTCTCTGCTGTGGGATTTGAATAGAAATGGGTTTGTCACGATGTTTGAAGGGCTTCACATACCACATGCTCCAGAAAAACCCACAAAGCTAATGTCTCATCTTCCCTTTCGATTTGGCACCAAAGACTAGGTCATCCAATGTAAACACTTTCTCTCAAATTTGTTCTCAAAATTCTCTTTTTACTGCTTTCCAATAAAAAGTTTGACTATCATCAAATCTTGTCATCCGAGTAAGAGCAAGAAGTTGTCCTTTTCTTTAAGTACTCTTTTTTATGACAAACCTTTAGGTTTGGTTGTGTCGTAGTTTCCTGTCAGGTATCCTCCATTGTCTAGGTCTGGTTATCGGTATTATCTTAATAATGGATGTGTTTTTCACTATACTTGGGTCTTTCCGCTCGTTCAAAGATCTCGATACCTATCAAACCTTTATTCACTTCCATAAACAAGTGGAGAATCTCACTTGGGCCACAAAATTAAGATTTTTCAAAGTGACAATGCACTAGAATTCAAGAAGCTAACATCATATCTAAATAATTCTGGTATACATCAATATAGATTTTCGTGTCCTCATACCTCTCCACAAAATGGTTTAGCGAACGTCGTATTAAATCGTAATCGAGTCTGGGTACTGTGCTTGTTATTTCATGCTCACATGCCAAAGAGTTTTTTGGGCTGATGCTTTCACCACACGGCTATCTCGATCAATCGGTTACAAAATCTTCACGACACCAAAACTCCATTAGAACTTCTATTCGGTCTAAAAACTTGGACTATAAATTTCTTGAGTTTTTGGGTGCTTAGCTTTTCCGTGTCTCCGTCAGTATAATACAACCAAACTAGAACCCAGATCACTGCCATGTGTCTTCTTAGGTTATAGTTCAGCACACAAGGGATATGTGTGTCTTCATCGTGAGACAAATAGGGTTTACATATCTCGTCATGTACGTTTTGAAGAAGCAACTTACCCATTTCATCTTGACAAAATGACTCCGTTGCTTTCACAAGGTAATACTCCATCTAATACTGCTGTGTTACTATCACCACCGTTTACTCATCTCGTCTGCTGTCTCGAGAATCTCTGAAGCTTCTTGAGATAACACTCAGTGCACACACATTCGGATCAACAACCAACACCAGCTGAATCATCAACCCAAAATTCAGGTGGTTCATCCATTTGCATCGATATTGTAAGACGTGATAACTCGCAACTTCGTCTATGTCTTCTTCTTCACATCCAAATGATCTTGATGTACTGCAATTCAACAAGACATTCCAAGGCATTCAATGGTGACAAGATCTCGCGATGGAATTGTGAAACCCATCAACAAGCTGTGTTTAACCGCTTCAAACATCCTCGACGACCGATGCTGAATACATGGAACCTACTTGCTATAGCATGGCTGCCAAATATCCTAAATGGAAGAAAGCAATGGATGTTAGGATGAATCGATGTTGATTCCGAAATGGAACTTGCTCTCTAGTCGAAGATGAAAAGGTATGAATGTAGTAGGTTGTAAATGGGTTTATCGGGTTAAACAAAACCCTGATGGCAGATAACACTCCCCAAGGCTGGTTTAGTTGCCAAGGGATACAACCGAAGAAGAGGGACTTGACTATGCGAGAGACCTTTAGCCCGATTCATTAAACCCTGGCTGACTTTCCGTCTGTGCTATCTATTGCGGTCATGAATCACCTGGCAAGTCAAACAACTAGATGTTGAGAATGCCTTTCTTCATGGGCGATTACGAGGAGGATGTCTACATGCGTCAACCAGCTGGATATGTTGATCCCGATCATCCACACCATGTATGCAAGCTTCACAAGTCCCTCTATGGTCTTAAACAGCGCCACGGGCATGGTTTTCAAAGCTAAGTACACACTTACAAGATCTAGGCTTTCAAGTTCCATTGTGGATACTTCTCTTTTTATCTTGAGGACTCCTACTTCTGTTACATACGTTTTAATATATGTGGATGACATAATTGTCACGGGTCGGATCCTTCGCAAATTCAGCAGAACTGATATCGAATTTGGGAACTGTGTTTGCATTAAAAGATATGGGGGACTTGAGTTTCTTCTTGGGAGTTGAAGTTCTGCGTCACGATAAAACAACTAGTGTTAACTCAACGCAAGTATGTCACTGATCTACTGAAGAGAACCAAACTGGATGGAGTTAAACTTTGTTTCTACACCTCTTTCTCCAAATGCAAAAATACAACAACTTGGAACACGAAGTTTGAAGACTCAACCTTATACCACAGTGTTGTGGGTGCATTGGCAGTATCTCCATCTCGACGACATTCGATATCTCTGTAGCAGTAAATAAAGTGTGCCAATATATGCATAATCCGTATGTGAAACCTTTGAGTTGGTAAAGCGGATTCTACGCTATCTAAAGAATCATGAGTTATGGCCTACATCTGCGGTGTTCTAAGGATAATTTCTTGAGAAATTAACGATCTTGATTGACTGAAGTTTGGATGATGCGGCACGACAAGTGGTTCGCATTTATTTTGGAAACTTGATTTCTTGGAGTGCTAGAAAACAAGACGGTTTCAAAGTCAAGTATAAGTGAGTACCGTGGTGTTGCAATTGCGATATCCGAGCTAATATGGATTCAGTCTTTGTTAAAGAGTTAGCGTATCTCATTCAGCACCTATCTTTATGGTGTGACAATGATCTAGAGGCTCACGTATCTCACCGTAAATCCAATCTTCCATGCTAGAACCAAACACATTGAAATAGATTATCATTTCAAGAGAAGGGTTGAGACAAGAAATTGCAAGTAAAGTTCATTTGCTCAGTGGACCAATTAGCTGATATCTTTACCAAGGGTTTAGCGCGTAAGGTTTCAATTTTTCAGAAAGCAAGTTAACATGTTCGGTAAGTGAAGTACAACTTGAGGGGGAGGTGTTAAGAATGTCGTCACACATGCGTAAACCAACATAATTGCAGCTGATCTTCTTACCAAAGTTTATCTTCTCATGCATATATTATTCTCTCTCATTCATATATTATTATTCTCTCATTCATTGTAATATTCTCATTCATTGAGAATTGTCCCTATTTTGGGCATGTAACTATCCTTATAATGAAAACATCTTCACCCTGTTTAGGTGTGGAAGATATTCACCAAATTACTTCTTTAACTGAGGTTAACAAAACATTATTTTGATATTTGGATTGGCTGTTGTAAGTGCTCTTAGAGCAAATCCTATGGGTAGTGTTACCCTTTCATTTTGAAAGGGTCACTACCAATTTGGCCTAATTTGCTCCCACTATGGTAAGTGAAAGGGTGTTTGGACCCAAAAGCGTTCGGCCACTCGTTCAGCCGAACGAGTGGTTGCCAGGTGTAACACTTTACGGGAGATTGTCTCGTAAAGAAAATATCAACAAGCGGAGACCGTCTCCCGCTTAAAATAAAATAAATTTTATTACGGGGGACCGTCTCCGTAAGATTGTTTTTTTTATACCAAACGGGAGACCGTCTCGTTTGTTTTGTTTTAAGTAAAAAACGGAGACAAGTCTCCGTTTAGTATTTGAATAAATTTTGGCCAACTACATTTTAGCCTATAAATCTAACACCTCCAACTATTTTCATCCCACTCTCTCAAGTTCTTCTACTCCATTTTTGTTTTTAAGTTTTCTTCTTAATTTCGATTTCACACTCTATCCATGTCTTCTTTCACACTGTCACCCCTCCTTCAACCCAAATTGCTCAAAAGGTCGTAGGAAGCAAATAAATTAAGTTTAATACGGATGAAGATGTAGCTCTTTAATGAAGTACATATAGCAATAACGGTGATGGTAGTGTTGGTGTTGGTCAAGGAAAACCAAATATTGGGAAATCCAATTATTCCATTATTTATCGAGAAAACGAAAGGTAACCCAAATGTTAGAACAAAACTAGTTTAGAAAACCTAATATACCAAATAAAGAAAGAAATTAAGTTATTTATCAGCTGTTCTTGGAAACTATATCGAGGTGGACGAGTAAGTGGCTATGGACAAGAGCACACGGTATGTATTTTTATTGTTTCATACGTATTGCTCATTATGTTTGTAAATGAATATAATATGAAAAGTTTACATTGTAGTTGATACGTGGTCCAGTAGAGTTTCACAAGATACATGGGAGACCCTCTCCTTGATGAGTGCTACGAGGTATACAAGAGTGAACCGGTTTATGATTACACCAAATATGTCGATATACCCGCTACCCCCACCACCAGTGGTCCAAGTTGTTGATGATTTAGGTGCTTCGATGGTGTCCATGGTGCGGATTTATGTCGAGGAGGAAGAGAGATTGGAGTAGATGTTAATGCGGGTGACACTCGAAAAAAAAATAAAAGGGGACCGGAAGAAAGCTCTTCAAGCTCTTAAACAAACAAAAATATCCATGTGTACTTCTAGTGGTTCCATTGAATCCAACTTTAGTGAAACCAAATGAGAGAACGTTAAGTTATTTGAAAAGCAAGAAGAACTACTAAAAGAGGAAAATATGATCGAATCAAAGAAAAGAAAAAGGCTCAGGAAAGAATCATGATAGCGGATATTTCTAAGTTATCTAGTGCGCCAAGCTTGGGTTGAGCAATAACAAAACAAGATACTAGAGAAAAGGAACTTGATGGAACAAGATAGTAGCAATGATGAGTAATGGGTAATATGGTTTATGTTTTCCTTTTGAGCTCTTACATTTTCATACAAGTGTGGTAACCCTGTTTGACAGAGGAGGGTATGGAACAAGAATTGAGCTTGAGATGATGAGGAAATGTTGTCACGATTCCGTCCTCGAAGCAATATTGGCTCATCCTTTGCAGTATGCACCAACCGAAACTTTAGACCACCATTTTTCATACTCCTCAATAGTTGCAATCGTATGGTTTTCTAGAAAGTCCTCATACCTTTGCACTTCTCAAATACTTGCGATTCATTCGTACCATTTCTTTTTGTGGAGGTGGGTAAGGTGGAATACCTAATACCCCGGTTACTTGAAGCAAACATCTCTCTCCAAGTACCTATAGCCTTTATCATCTTCAATATCCAAGAATACACATCGTTTTGACAACGTATTTGAATATCTTAGGACTTCATTATTAGATGCTCACTTCCAAGCCATGGCTGCCATGTTGTTCCATTCATTGACCTATTCTCCAATTGCTTGAGCAATAGAAATTGAGTGTCTTCCCATATCCCTTGAACCCCTGACTTGTTTCCCTTGTTAAACACCTGATTTTTGGCCATAAATCATTCCAAACCTGGATTTCCTTCAATTTGGGAGCCAAAGTGTGGAAATAATAGTAAAACCAATACTACAAAAAAAAATGAAACGAAAAATCAATATATAACATTTAAGGAAATATAAACATTAAATTGGTTTAAGAGGTAAGATGAGCCATATGTACATACCTCTAAGATCATCCACATGCCGTTGAAAGACTTCAATTTCTTGCTAACCTCACCCAAAGATTTATAAAGACAAGCCAATGTGGGAGATCCCCAATTAAACCTAATTGTGTTATCTAAGTTCTCAAAGTTACATAACCATCCTACCTTTGTGGTAGAACAACCATTAGCATAAGCACTTGACCAATCATCCATAAAATAAATACCCGAACAATTTCATCCCAATATGGTTCCATAGCAACTCCACCCTTTCTTGAAATGTTCTCAACCAATCTAACAAAGTCTACACATTTGATACCACCACTTCTCTCTTTAAATATGAGAATACATCAAGACCATGAGCTATCCTTTCCCATTCTCACCAATTTCTTCTTCATTATCACTCGGTTCTTTGAGTTTCATCAATACCTTCTAGTGCTTTCCTCCTTCCGCGGCTTTCTTTCCCATTCTTTTTCGGTAATAAGTTGAACAAAATTTGGCAAAAGGTTTTCCACATACTCCACACAAAGTTCCCTATTATCCTTCACACACCAATCAATATATTCTAGACAAACTCCGTTTTCTACTTCTATACCCCACAACCAAGTGAAGTCATTGGGTGTGAGTCCTATTTCAAATGTAGGAAAATGAAACGTGTTTGTGGATTTCCAAAAGCGCTCAACAATTGCGTGTGTGAGTTGTTGATCATCTTCCAAACATTAATCTCTAGTAACCGTCCCAATCCACAATTGTCTATAAACGATTTACATCTATCATTTTGCATACAATTGCATACATGATATTCATATTACTCCAACCACCCCTAAAATACATCCAAGGTTTATCATCTTCCATGTTAAGTGTGTTGCAAACATGATTTTCTTCACTTCTAGATGACACACTAGTATAATCCATTGTTTCTATAGGAACCCTAAAACACATACCATGAATTATCTATTAAAATTAAACTAAATATCATACTTCAATAACATTCAAAAAAAATGAATTGGGTTCATTATTTTCATACCTTCAATTAGGCAATTTGCTCTTAATTTTCTCCAAACCTTGAATTAGAGGAATTGAAAAACAAATTAGGTTTTATCAAAAACTCAATATATATTGAAATTGAAAGGAAAAACACTAAAATTAAGGGTTAGTAACTCACCCGAATCCTTAATCAAACTATTCTCTGAATTTAGGTTAGTTTTAGTAATGGAGAAGAAGGGGAAGAAGGGAAAGAAAGGGAGAATAAAAATGGAAGTGAAGAAAGAAGAAAAATGGGAGAAAACTTCGTCTCGGGATGTTTTGTGGATTTACAAAACAAACGGAGACTTGTCTCCGTTTTTTATTTTCTTTTGAAACCTACGGAGACCTGTCTCCCATAAAGTTATGGAAAAATTACTTACAGAGCAGTCTCCCATAAGGTTTCAAAAATTTGCCATAGTGGCTAGACTAAACTCATATGGGTGAGTAGTCTTCCATATGGGTGAGTTAGTCTCAATTTGGAGACTACCCATAGGAGAT